>CM064872.1:67718157-67737419 GCA_032719365.1 Prinsepia uniflora
TGATGGGTGATGGCTACTCGAAGACGATGACAAATGATCGTTTTCGGGTTTGCTCTGCCAGGTTTTACTCGAAATGGAAGGGTATCAAAGAGACAACTGAAAGGCGGCTGCGAAGTGAAAACCCTAACTTTCATTATTATTGCCAAGAGGGCAATATGGTAAATTTACTGTGTATGAACTGTTCATTAAACAGTGCACCGACACACGGATTTTAGTAGATAGTAAATTATGAACCGCCCGTTTTTAGAAACGTAATTAACCGCTTTAATATAATAAAACTGAAAATAGTTTATTAAAAAGCAGCAATAATTGTCTTACCATTGTAGGAGTTATCCCGGAATATTTCCGATTGAGACATTTTATCTTTGTTTTTCAACGCAATTGGATTTCTGGAGATCAAGCCTTCTTCATATCCGTTATGTTTTTTCAATTTCCTCAAGATCAGATGTGATGAGTTTGACAACGGTAACTTTCTTTTTGTGGAGGTAGTTTGTTTAGAGTTACTATTAAGGTTTTGCTTGTTTTGGGTTTTATAGACTTGATTTGTAATTTTTGCATAATTTCAGTAATGTGAGTTTGTTAGTTGTTAGTGCGACTTTATTTGCATTAGTATTGTCATTTTGGTTTGTAGATCTTAGTGTCATAGCTTGATTTTGATAATATAATTGTATCATTTCTTATGATAAACAATGATATCTCTTTCATAAAATTAAAAAAAAAATAACTAATTTTGAATTTTATTAACAAAACAAATTACTATGAGCCGTCACTATTGGTAAGGTCACGCATAATGAAAGAAATGCATAGTGACTTAACTACCCAAGTAATTATAATACTCGGTATTCCAATTTTAATACGTTGAAATTTTTATTGTTATGTTTGTGAGATCATTTATATAAAAGCATAATATATAATATGAAAGACTTGAGTATTCATTGTAATTTCAACAAAAAACACAAAGTTTTATTTTTCATTATCTCAGAACATAGACACACTTGGAATCTCCTCGTAGGATATCTATCAGTCCACAAAATCATGATTTTACATTTTTTCCTGGAGTAGCAACTTCTGACTTCAATATCGTCCATCTCTTCTTCTTCGAAGGTCGCATGGATGATTAGAGAAAATAATGACTGGAAACTAGGTCGCGTCGATGATTGAAGAATAGAATGATTGGAAACTGAGCTACGACGATGAGGGAAGAACATAGGTGGGTCGCACCGATGGGGGAAGAAGGTTCTGGGCAACGTCAAAGCCTGGGTTCGCATAGAATGCTGGAGGTTCTTCGATTTAGGGTCTCTCAAGTTGGGATTCGAAATTGAAAGGGGGTCAATTGGAAAGTTCCACAATTGACATTTTCCAATTTATTATATTTTAATTCATGTATGTGACACATAAATTTTTTTACGGCAAAGGAGACGGCAGTGATAGAAATGGAGTTGAGTGGCACAACTCGACCATTTGATACTATTAACTGAGCAAATAATAAGTTCATAGTGTAAAATGTGACATACAAAGTTCATTGGGTATATAAACTACAATAATTTTTTTTTTAATTTCTACTTCTCCCTAAAACGTACGCGACCAGGAAAGGTCAATATGGGTCACCAAAAGTCATAATACAATGCCATTATTATTTCCAAATTGTAATGCTCTATATATACACAAGCTTTGCATTTTCTCACCCATCCCACACGCTACTCTCTCTGTCTCTCTCTTTCTAGCCAAACACTCCATAGTCCTTCGCTTTGTTAAGTCACTACAGCAGCACCAATGTCTTCCTCAAGCTATGCTCTCAGAACGGTCTCCTCCAGTGTCAAAGTAGCCCACACAAAATCATCCACGCCCATTCATCCACACCCAAACCTACCTTTCAACCTCCAAAATCCATCTTCTCTCATCCTTCACAAAAACTTGTCTAATTTTTCAGTGCCCAAAAGGTCAATCATTTGCAAAAGCCAGGCCAACCCATCTTCAGATTCTCCCAGATCCAGTAATTTCTCAACTTACTTTAATTATAACTTACTAAATAATATATTATTACTTAATTATTAGTGTTTCTTGTTTTGTTTGAATTTTTAGTGACCCTTTTGCATTTTCGATCTGCTTGATGTTGCAGCCAAAGTTCAGAAACTTCATGTTTATGAGTTGAACGAGCGAGATCGTGGAAGCCCAGCTTACCTAAGACTCAGTCAAAAATCTGTCAATTCCCTCGGCGATCTCATCCCCTTCAGTAACAAAGCAAGTTCTTCTTCTCCGTTCTTTATTTATTCATTTATTTATTTGCTTATTATAATTAAGGATACACACAGTAGACACTACAGTAGACACTAGACACTAGACACTACACACAGAATAGACACCTTATCTTTTCTTTATTTCAACTTTAATTTATATTCTTTCTTTTGTTGAGAATGTGATTTCATCCCTATAATTTCAATTTGATTCTATTTAGACCCCGTAGATTGCAAAATGTACCATTTTTGCCCCTTTGAAAAGTTTGAACTTTTTTCAAGAGTCCCATTTTTGCGTATTTATTATAAATTTGATTAATTATTATGTAGTTTTAAATTGTATTAATTATAAATTAGTCTAATTTTTAAGTCTAACTTATAAATTAGTCTACTTGACATATAAAATAGTTCATTAATTGTTTTTTTTTTTCAGATTTTTATTGTGTTCTTCTATGATTTTTTCATTTTAAAGTTTTTAAATACTGTTTATACCATTTTTTTCGAATACGGATGAAAAACTTTCAAATTTTAAATATTATTATTTTATATTTATTTTTCAAAATTAATTAAATTAAGATAATTCTAACTAAAATTCAAAAGATTTATTATATATTTGTTTTATTCGATAACGTCTGATACTTTTAAAGAGTCGGAGAGTTACATGTATGTTATTTATTTTATTATTTTTCGTAGGTAAATTAATAAGAACCTGTTTATTTTATTTTCTTTTGAGAGAGGTATATAAAAAATATATCTATTATGATACAATTAAGATTTCTATATATATATGTATTTTATTTATACGGGAGAGTTAAGTAGGTAATATTACTTAATTTACATGTAAGTTTAGAATCAAATATTGGTAAGTATCTTATTTATATGGGAGAGTTAAGTAGATAATATTATTTAATTTATTTGTAAATATAGAATCAGATATTAGTAAGTATATAAATATAATATGGAATTGCACACTTTTAATTGTTTCAAAAAAAATTACGAGCTAAAAAGAATGATATAATTTGACAAATGATAAAAAAAAATGTTATTTATTTTTTACCGTCTCTATTTACCATTGTGAATTAACTTATAAGTTCGAACTCAAAATTGGACTTATTTATAATTATCCCCTCAAAAATTTCACAAATTTAGGATTCTTTTCCCATTTTTTTGTAATTTAATACATGTTCTTGAATTATAACACTTAAAAATTAGAAAGACCAATTATTTTGAAAATTCATAAGGATTTAAAAATTACAAAGGCCAATTATTTTGAAAAGTCATAAGGATTAAAAATCAATTAGATTGAAAATGTAATAATGTAAGGATGATAGAGATATGATATTTCTTTCGTAATTAAAATTCAAAATGATATAGTTGTATAGTGGGGACCTCCAAAAACGACTTGGAATCACTGCTGGATTATGCATTCTGATCGAGAACAAGCCAGGATTGAAAGGGGACCGATATGAAGCCATCTACAGCTTCCACATCGGCGACTACGGACAGCTGGCGGTACAAGGGTCTTACTTAACGTACCAGGACACGTATCTGGCTATCACTGGCGGAACTGGGATTTTCGAAGGTGCTTATGGTGAGGTAAAACTGCAGCAGATTGTGTTCCCGTTCAAGCTTTTCTACACATTTTACCTCAAGGGTATGAAGGGAGACTTGCCCGAAGACCTTCTTGGGGAACCAGTGGAGCCCAACCCAACTGTGGAGCCCAGTCCGGCTGCCAAGGCCTGTGAGCCGCATGCCACGATCGCTAATTTCACTAACTAAACTTTTTAGCCTTTGATATTTATGTACGGGTATATGAATTATGAATATCCTCCCTTTTGTTTGTGTGTTTTTCTGGTGGGTTCTGAATTTTTGTTAGTGAAGCGTGCATCATTTCCATATGGGCTGGGAATTGACAATGCATGATGGTGATTTTCAACGTTATGTAGCTGCTTTTTTGTTATGATTTTGTTCTTTAATTTGTGGCTTGCTATTGTCTATGGATATCATCAAAGGATATTTCATATCTGTAGTGGCATAGGCATCATGTTGTGTATCTTCTGATGATGATTATGTTTTGAAAAAACTATTCAGTTTCCTTATCTCTTAAATATGTGAAGGCTTGTTTTTTATTGGTCAGTCAGATTTTTAATGGGTTCGATATGGTTGTGAACTTAGACTATAAAGAGACGATCCCTGCTTTTATAGATATACGTTCAATTTTGTGTGCTTTGACCTATTCCATTACTTGATCATTTATGTTTATGTTGGGGGGAGAAGATCAGTCAAGTAGTTATACATTAAAATATTTTTTGTAAAACAAAGGAGTTATGGTCTGGTTGGTGTCGTGGGTTGCGGACGACTCGGTTATAGAAAACTGGGTTGAAACGCGAGGTTGAAGGCAACACTGTAGTTGGCGCGTGGCTCCCACGCATAGTTGCATGGGGTGGAGCATGTGGGCGCGTGCGGCAGTCTCATCGTCTGGTTAACACGAAATATTTTTCTTTTAATTTTACGAGTTTAATGATATAATTTTTGGGTTAATTGGACTCTGTTTAAACATGGTTCTGAATGTCTAATATATATATATATATATATATTAATTATTCTTAAGTTATTCCTTAGTTATGGTGAGGTGTATAATTATTGTACTAGCTCAAATTGTGTTTAAATGTAGGGAAATGGTATGTTAAGTGGTGATAAGATGAAACCTTATATATGTTCTTAATCTTGTCTATGGTTAAAGAATTGGAAATTCTAATATGGTGTTATTATATGTTAACTTAAATTGTTTTGCATAGAAAATTGAGTACAATGAGAATGAATTATGGCAAGTGAAAAGGGAAATTGGGTGATAATTAAGGAAGTGGTATAGTCGGAAGTATTCGTTAGTAGTAAAAACGAGCAAGGAAGAACTTATAACAATTTGGAAGTATTGATTAATTATGAATATGGAATTAGGAGTATGCTTGGTTAGATGTTACAGTATTAACTAGTTAGGTTAATATCGATTGGGAATAGAAATCTTTTATGGTAAATCCTTCGCCTTGTTGGGGAAAAGAGTCGGAAGTGGGCGGCACCCTGCAAGCACGGATTATGGTTGGTTAAAAGAGTAAAGTTAAAATGTGGTAAAAGATAGTAACATCCCTTGTCTAATCCGAGCTGGCAAACGGGAGCAGGATCGTCCTGGTTTTCTTGGAATTTGGGACAGGTCTTGTCACTGGTGGGCACTGGTGAGACGTCCTAAGCTATGGGCTGGGAGGTCTATTGTAACGACCTGTTTCAGAAACTTAAGGCATTTTTGGAAAATAATTTGGGAATTGACGAATCTATCCCTGTCTTTATTAATAGCCCAAAAGTCAAGTTTAATTTGGAAAACATCTCAGAAATTTTGATTGGTCTGTTGCATGAGTCTCAAACTCACGAGTTCTTAGGCATATGGCACATGTGAAACGAAGTTCGTTTGGAAAAGTTACGGGTCTAAATGTTCAAGGGTATTTTGGTAATTTTGGAATGGTATTTTAGTAATTTTTGATAAAGCTATTTCAGATGAGTCAATACATCCTTTGTGGATGTGTGACAAGTGGCATTAGGGGAAATGAGTGACTCGGCAATAAAGGATCTCACTGTAAGACCCACATTCTTGTCCTGGAGGGAACGGTGAACGATCCCACATTCTTGCGAGGGGGGAATGGTCTGGGAGAGGATGGCGGTGTGCCTTAAAGGTGTAGGCACGCACCTATCTAGCACTAGGCCTTTTGAGAGCTCAAGTGGCTTTGGGGGGGATTGGAACCCCAAAGTTAAGCGAGTTAAGGCTGGTGCAATTCCATGATAGGTGACCCCCTGGGAAGTTGCACCATGAGCTCCCGAAAACAAAATCGTGAGGGCGAGGCCCAAAGCGGACAATATGGTGCTAGATGAGTTGGGTCCTGGCCAAGGAGGGTCGGGTCCTGACAATTTGGTATCAGAGCCAGACCCCGATCAGGAAGTGTGCAAGCGAGGACGCTGGGCCCTAAGGGGGGTGGATTGTATGACCCGTGTCCTGGAGGGAACGGTGAACGATCCCACAATCCTACGAGGGGGGAATGGTCTGGGAAAGGATGGTGGTGTGCCTTAAAGGTGTAGGCACGCACCTATCTAGCACTAGGCCTTTTGGGAGCTCAAGTGGCTTTGGGGGGGATTGAAACCCCAAAGTTAAGCGAGTTGAGGCTGGTGCAATTCCATGATGGGTGACCCCCTGGGAAGTTGCACCATGAGCTCCCGAAAACAAAACCGTGAGGGCGAGGCCCAAAGCGGACAATATGGTGCTAGATGAGTTGGGTTCTAACCGAGGAGGGTCGGGTCCTGACACTTGCCTTCAGTCACGTAGAGAAAGGGTACACGCACACCTCACTATTTTTCGATGAGAAGGAACCAAAATTCCAAAAAGTCCTAACCTTCACCATTCGATGGTAAGGTAGGTGGTGAGATCATCCAGGGGTTATCCTCTCGATTCACTGAATGTAGTTTGAGCTACCTTTGGTATAGTGGGTGTGGTCGACAGCCGTAGGTGGAGAATTAAGGGTTGGTTGTGTGAGGACGTTACTTCCCGAGAAGGGTGGAGGAGAGAAGGGCTGACTTAATGGATACCAAGGCTAAGAAAGCACTCCTCCCAGCTTGACGAATTGAATTATGCCATCTTCTAGGTTGGATTCTCACGATGAATGGATATCAAAGCTCGGTAATGGAACCGAGACTTCTCAGTCATGATTGCTTGAAATTGAGGCGAGTTTCAAAGTTTTGAACATGAATATGTGCTTCTGCATTTCCTTAGGGTAGTTCGAACGGATTGGACTTGAAAATTAGACAAAAATTTGAAGAAATGGTGATAGGTAGGATACTTGGCGTGAGACCTGGTTGTAGGGCTCCGAGTCGACCCGGTACAAGGTAGGGGATAACTCGCAAGTGCATACGGTGCATGGAAATCTATTGCATGGTCTTCCACTGGTGCATGGCAGCGCTTGGCGGCTTATCTCTAGTCCCATTCAAAACGTGTTTTACAATATTGAGGTTACGAATCTATTGGTATTATTTTGAGGTATTTATGGGTGTTCGAAGTGACAGTGTTTCTAATTAGCATACATAAGAGAACTCTCGGGACTTGGGAGTTTAGATATAGATCCCTTATTTGTTTGAATACAGATTTAGGTTTCGAGAAAAGCAAGGATGAGTCGGATTATTGGTTTAGGACTCGGGAAAGTCAGGATATCAAGATAGAACTAAGAAAGAGCTAGGATATATGATTCGGGCTCAGTGAGTTGGTGTGGTCAGTGACCCTAGAAGGATGAAATATGTCTGGTCTGTATAACGAGATGATGATTTTCAGGACCCGTCTCAATCCCCCCGGGATTAACGCGGGACGCGCCTGAGCCCTTCTGATACGAAGTGTCAGACAAGGGAAAATTCCAACTTTAGCCCGCTCGGGGCTTCAGAGTACGCCAGGATCCGGAGGAGGAGTGTGATGTCTCAGTCTCTGCTACAGCCCGCATCTGCGATCAACCTGAAGGGCATTCAAAAACATTTAACAGATGTGAGTGGACAAAATAAAGAATTTATGAAAACATTTTCTTAAAAAAGATATTTCTGGGTCGTTACAATGATCCCTGGGATAGTCGGTGTACATCATTTTCTGATAAGTTCTTTTGTTATTAACTGCTAAGGGTAAATTTGGAATTTAGATTTGGTTGTCTTGATTCTTCTATCTATCAATAATTGCATGATAGTGATTTCGAGAGAAGTCCTATTGGCTATAGCCCTTTCATGATTTTTATTTTATTTTAAAAAATTCTGCCTTTTTTGTAGAAGTTAGCCTAAACCATCTCAGAAACGTTAGCTTGTTTGAGCTTACATTTGAATTAAGTCTAATAAAACTGAAAATTAGATAGTGATATTTGTATTTGCATTGATGTTTTATTTAGGGTTCTTAGGTTGATGTTGGAATTGCCATTCTTTTTGTTTCCAAAAAAAATTGCTTTCATTAAAAAATTTGACAAAAAATGTGTTTGGTAAAATATCAAAAAGCCCTTCTTCTGTTTTTTTTTTTTTAGTTGGGACCTTTTGATAGTATTTTTTAAAACCTAATAGTTCTGAGCACGGTTTAGTATGGTTTACTATAGGGTGATATCAAAATTGTACCGTTTAAATTTAATCAATTCGGTACATTTTAGTATTCTACAATGTAAAATTGATTACAAATCGTACCGTACCAATTGATACGGTACGGTTTCGGTTCGCTTTTGGTTTTGGTTTTGAATCTAAATTTTCTTGAAGTGTGAACATTACTTTTTCTGTCTGACAAGTACAAAAGCTAATCGCCAATATCATACATATGAAACTAAGAACATTCCACTTTAGAGCAGCATAAGAATAATGGATTCCTACAAATTTAAGCATCAATTTTCTCATGTGAAAAATATCAAATGATCTGAAGTATTGACAACCATGAGAGGAATACTAAGCTATTTAGCAACAAGTTATCTGCAAGCAGTAGTATCATCTGACATAGTGACAAAACTCAATTATAGTATGGACGTGAGAACATAAAAATAAATAGCAACATAAGCTACATTCTACATCACTTTTTTCTTGTATCAAACTTTACCCAGAATTATTTGACTTCCACTAAAAGAATATCCCATATATTAAAATATTTTCTAAACGTATTCGGTTTGGTATCAGTATGGGATGATAGTTCAAAATCTCAATATCAAAACTGTACCAAATAACCAGTTTGGTTTTGGTATGATATTATTATTTTAGCGATTTTGCTATTTAGTATTTTTTTTTTCAATATGATATAATTCAAAACGGTATAATTTCAGTTATTACGTTCCATATGCATAGGGCTAAAAGCTCGTGCCCCATGCTTCCAAAACTTCTTGTTGTGTTGAATTTTTTAGTACCTATTATTTATGCCCTTAATAACTTTTGAAAAGGACATAAATTAACCTCAATTCTTTTTTTTTCCCTTCTTTACCCATAAGCTTACATGCAGGGACGGATCTATAGAGGGGGCAGTTTAGGCTGTAGCCCAGATCAATTTATCTCTTTTATATATAAGATAAGGGTACCGTGGCATAAAAAGCAACATAGGTTAGTTGGCTTTGTCATTTGTTGCCTTTGTTGGGGTTGTGTGTTTGATTTCCCTTGTGTTCACACATATTCGTTATGTTCATTTTATCATTTTTATTTCATTTTTAACAAAATTTGACCTTATTTTATCATTTTCTTTCAATTTTTAAATAAAAGGTGTCACTATTTTATTTTTTTTCTTCAATTTTGAATAAAATTTATTTTTATTTTATTATTTTCTTTCAATTTTTGAATAAAATGTGTCCATATTTTATTGTTTTTTTTTTCAATTTAGTCTGTGTCCATATTTTATCCTTTTTTTTTAAATTTAGTGCACTCTTAATTTTTTTTTTTTAAATTGATGAATTTAGCCGCCCAATATTTAGTTCCTAAATCCATCCCTGCTTACATGGAAAAGCAAACTTCTGTTTTCTACTTCTTCTTGCCTCCTTTAGTAAAGGATTTGCGCCTGGATGGGAGAATAATGTCTCCTTTGAGCACGGGGATCTGAATTATCTGAGTGAGCCCGTTGTACTTCTTCTGGTACTTCTGGACCTGTTCATCGTGGACGAGCATACCCAACTAGTTTCCGAGGTAGGTAGAATGGGTGGTTGCCTGATAGTGTTCGCTTGTGATGAATTTCCATTTATGGAGATAATAATGTATTTTTATATATTCAGCTATTATTTATACTGATCAAATATATGTTCTTAACCTAGTTTGTATATGTGCTTGTAATCTATTTCTATTTGCAATCAATTTATTATCAGCTAACAATTCAACAATCAAACACTTGTTTTCCTACGTATTATGAGCAGAAAAAACTCATAATAGAAGTGTTGATACCTGTAAAATCACATTATGAAAAGTGAAAACAATTATTTCCAAGATTTTGCTTCCCCAATACCAAGCACAGCTTCGGAGAAGCATTTTCAGTCTTGGGCAACATCTCGAAGCTGCTTAGAGTTCGTGATTTCGAGTCTTGGGGGGACATCGGAAACCCACTCACGTTCATCCCTCCCTCGAACTTCCACTCCCATTGCTACCAATAGTAGATTGATTTCTTTCGGTTTGTCTACTCTTTCTGTGGCTGAAAGTAAGCTTGGTGTTTGTATGTAGATATATATCTCATACATCAGCTTTAAAGAAAATAAAATGAGGTTAAGATGTACACAATAATGGCTGATGTATTCTCTAGTGAAAGAATAAGCGAAAAAGAAAGATTAAAACAATGAATTGAAAGGAATGAAATCATGATGGAGATAGCATCGAAGGATCCCGGAATTTAAAATGAGGTGGGCTAAACTTTTCATGTCCACAAACTGATTAAGAAGGAAGAAAATTTTACGAATTAAATGGTGCAAATCCCATTTATAATATATAAATATAATTAAGGAGATATAACGAGTCTTAATCTTTATATTGTATCTAGTACATAAAAGAAACTATTTAGCTTATAAAAATAAAAATTGGTAATGAAAAACTAAACATGTAATGTAAACACATATAAAACTACATGAGCTGCACTCTTCGAGTCTTTATAAAGTTATAATCACTAATTATTTATTTGTTATCGACATTATCATCAAAGTCTTTTTCAATGTGCATTATCATACAATCAGCAAGAAACTCCTCAGCCATCTTGTTTCGAAATCGATTTTTGATAGGTTTCATATATAAAAATGCTCGTTCTGTTGTTACTATGGAAACAGAAAGAGTCAATGCCAAACAAATCAATCTAGCAACCAAGGAATAGGGTTGTGCTAATCTTATTTTAATTAAGCTCTCAAATAATTTGGGAATGGAATCAAGATTCTTGAAGGTTGGATTGCGATCTGTATCACTTTTATAAAAGAGTAATTGTTGATTTAATACATGCACCTCAGTTATAGTGAAATCTTCATAATAAAATTTCCTTGTAAGACTACATATACCATCAATGTCAAAATGCTTGAAATTATTACTAGCATCCAATGTTGAACACTTAACTTTCTCTTCAAACCACTCAAGACCTAATTAGTACATAGGGAAATAATAGGGAAATAATGAGTTGGGTTAATTTGTTTGACTCTGACTGAGCTATGAAATTAGTACTTTGGGTTGGGTGGGGAGTCATGCAACGACCCGTCCCGAAATCCAGAATAAGATTAGTGACTAATCACGATTAGTAAGGTTAATCCGTGATTAGTGGAGCGAAATCGGACGAACGATGCAAAATGATCGTTTTGCCCCTAGTCGTGGGCAAAACGTTGACTTTTCATTCTAGAGGTCAAATGGACTTTGACCGATGACCGTGACGTAGTTCGTGACGTCACGAGTTCATAGACAGGTGGCACGTTCAATTCCGACATTCGAGGAAAAAGTTATGATATTCGGAAGTTTAAGGGCGATATGGTAATTTTGATTAAATGGGGCAAAATGTTGACTTTTGGTCTGGGAAGTCTGATGGCCGAGGGCCGAGAACCATTACGTAGATCGGGACAATACGAATCCGTAGACAGGCGGCACGTCGAATTCGGACGTTCGACGACGAAGTTATGGTTCACGAAAATTTAAGGGAACTATTGCACGTTTTACGAGACGTATGTCATTTGGCAATTAGTGGGCCCAGATATTTTAAGGAGGCCCAATGGATGAGTGACAAGTGTCACCCATCCACTGGCCACCCCTTAACATACATGCATCGATCATTCCATTCATCCAAACAAACCCAACCCGATCTCACTTCCACCCAAACCAATCCAATCCAAACCCCATTTGATCATGCCTGAGGACCTAGAGAGTGAGAGAGGGACTGAGAAAAGCTGCAGGAGGCTGGAACTGCCGTGGACGGCGGCGTGGAGGAGGCACAACCCGGGAGGTACTCGGTTTAACCCACTTTCATTTTCTTTTGATTTTGCACGTTAAGGTTGATTCTAGATGATTAGGTTGAGCTTAGGGGGTTATTAGGAAGTTTTTAAGATGTTTTTGAGGTGGTTTAATGGCCGAGGAGCCGTGGGAAGGAAGATGGGAAAAAATGGCCGTGAGGTTCAAATTGAAACCATGGATTTTAGTGGTTTTCTCATAGGTTTGTTAATTGGAATAGATAGGAAATGAGAAAATAGGAATTTAGGGATTGGATTGAAAGCAAACGGACGAAAAATGAGGATTGGAGAGGCCTGGAATGGTCACACCGGTCCAGTTGCAGAACAGAACAGAACTGGCCGGTCTGGACCGGTTCGATCGATGAGGAAGATAAACAGTGCAGCAGAGCGTGAGCCCACGAACAGGGCCCTTTAGGTGGCACGTGGTGGGGAATTTGGGGAAGTTTTCAACATGTGAAATCTTCTATTCGATGTAACGAACATTTTGGGACTGGTTTCGTGTCGATCGGACACCGTCTCGATAATGTTCGGGGCATCAGAAGGTTTCGGATTAAGTTTAAAAATACTTAAAAATTCCAGAAAATTACGGGACTTTAGTGGGAGGTTAATTAAGTAGTTAGTAACCTTCTATTACGATTTGGACAGGTTTGGGAGTCCCGGTGATGGTGATTGGCTCGGGAGAGCCTTATGACACGCAAATCAAGGCGGCAGCTCGGACGGTCTGTGAGTGGACCTTGTTTTCTAAATTGGTGCATGCATACATGTTTATTATATGTTTTAAATACTTATTTGTGATGCCATGAGTGCATTTGGATGTGTGGTTACGTATATGCACGGATTTCGAGGTTTCGGCCCTATACGGTGCCTATACGGGGTTGTACTTTCTTTATTGGTTTAAATGAAATGGTTTTGGGATTTCAAAGGGATAAACTCGGGTATGAGACCCATTTGATTTTGTCTCAGGCATATGACCCTATTGATGACCTACGGGTCTAAATCGTGGTCGCGGCGAGTGCTATGTGCACGACGATCGACGATACGACGCTCGCCTCCGGATTGGGATGTGTTCCTTCCGGAGGGGTCACGATGCACGATCTGTGGTCGGGCAGCCGATGGAGGCTCGACTTTGGAGTGCTGACGGTTCAGGATATTGATCGGTGATGAGTGCACCATGATCTTGTGGTGGTCTCGTCGGTTGATTCGTTCACGGCAACATACCAGGATTGAGGGCGGTCCTGGATGGATGGTTCCACACATCACTATGATCAGAGTCGTGACTGAACCTTAGATATCGGGCACGATGCCCACTTGATGTCATATGTTCGGGCACGAGACCCAGTTGTTTTACATTGTTGATTTCGGGTCAGGGACCCTAGATGGATTTCCAAGTTCATGGCGGTTTATGGGAACCGGCACGAACCCTGGAAAGGTTATTGTGGTACATGACGGTTTATGGGAACCGGGCATGAACCGTTAAATGGATGTTATAGATCATGACGGTTCAGGGGGACTGGGCATGAATGTTTATGTTACGTATATATATGTATGTATATTCATATACCTTCCTTTACTTCTATTATCTCCTCCGAGGAGGGTCGTTGGCCTGGGTGGATCCCGGAGTAGTCACGGAGCACCGGCTGAGTGGAGTCGGCCCCCAGTTGGGTTCCTTACTCTCAGGAAGGCATGGATCATAACCTCAGGACGGGTCATTGGTTTACGGACATTGACCTTGGACTCTGAGAGACTTGGGTTTGAGACCCCGAGTAGCACGCACGTAGCTTTGGAAACCGTGACAAGATTGGTTGTGTGAATTATATGTATATATGATGTATATGATATATGGTTATGAGATATGATATGTGATATGCACCGGTTTTGGGCAGTGGCCCGTGTACGTGGTTTCATTATGGTTTTGGGTTGAGTCCCACATGGATTTGGGCAGTGGCCCGTACGGTTGATTCTTTATGATTCTTTCATTATGGTTTTGGGCTTAATTCCCACATGTGGTTCATTTGGTTAAACGGTTTTCAAATGCATGCAGGCCTTTTAGTGAAGAGTACAAATGTCTTCAATAAACTATTTTTATAAACTGGTTATTTTGTCCACTCACAGTTTTTAATGTTTTGACTGCCCTTCAGGTTGACAGAGGATGTGGACTGTAGCAGAGACCGAGATAGCTCATACCTCCTCCGGATCTTAGCGTACTCTGATAGCCCGAGAGGGCAAAGGTTGGAAATATCACTTGTCTAACACTTCGTCTCTCTTATCTTCAGGCCGTGCACGGGGCGCACGTCTCAGAGGCATGACGTAACCACAGATGACAGGACCCGTCCCAACTAGACGTCAAAAACCGTGCCTGGTCCTGCTCCCGTCTGACAAGTCAACTAAAGGTCCGAAACTCCCCTTCAGTGCTTGCCAGACAAGGGATGTTCGCGCGGATTTCTGCTGCTGTCACTGCCTCACGATCAGTCCCGAGCGTCGTACCACGGCCTGGAGGGTCACAAAACAGAAAAGGTGTGAGTGGACAAAAATGACCTCTTATTGTCAGGACCCGTCCAAAATATCACCTCGATACCCGGGATGAACCCTGCTCCCGTCTGACAATCACACTTACAGTACCAAAATTAACCTTAATACAACTATAAGCATAACTATCAGACGAAGGAGTAAATATATACAACAGTAAGCCAGAGCATAGTTCCACAAAATGGACACCAAAAGTCCTACAATTCTAAGTCCGCAACGGAAGAACGTCGTAAGCGCTATGCCTCGATATCTGCCTCAACGTTCACCCCAACGCTATCACCACGACCTGGAGGGAAATTTAAAAAAAACAGAAGGTGTGAGTGGACCGGAAAAAATGGCAGTTTCAAAACAGTTTCTCGTCAAATCAGAGTTAAGGAAAAATAATAAGTAGTCCCCTCCGTTTTGGAAACAGGCATGCCCGACGAAATAATAGAAAATCCATAATATGGAACATCATAAGAAACAGAAACACTATAAAACATCATAAGAAACAGATACACTATAAAATTGATATCGAAACCAGAGCATGAACATCAAACCACCAATTCTGATCAAACCTGCTGGACCTATCCGAGTCTTTAAACTCAACCAGGCCTCAAATATAATTCTGAGTCTTTAAACTCAATAGGCCTATGGGGGTAATATCGTAATTATCCGAGTCTTTAAACTCCCGAGTCTTTAAACTCAATCCGGGCCCGTCCCCCGTCAATATCAATCCGGGTCTTTAAACCCACTATCCAGATCCAGCAAATCCAATCCATATCAGTGTAAAACTGTTCCGAAATCTATCGCCAAACTCAAATTCGAAATCCCCGGTTCGAAGCCCTTCCGGCGTTCAGAACCGACATTCCGAACCCAAATCCGGAAATCCATTATTATACCAAAAACCACATGTAATCACAAAACATATTTCATAACTCATTTATCGTCGTCAGAAAACATTTATAAGTTGAAATCCTCAAATATGGCATCAAAATCCGAAAACCAGATTTTTCTCGAAAAGCGTGTAAAATCCCGGAAATGTCTCGAAAAACGTGCAAACATCTCAATCACGTATAATTATCATTAAAACATAAAAACACACACATAAGATCATAAAACATTGATAAAAACAGTTAGGCATGCTCGGAAATAGGAAAGAGTCCACTCACAGATCAGAACAAGTCACTCGCGCCCCGTGCGCTCCTCGACCGTCTCTGGTGTCTCCCGTCCTGTCAATAGATACCAAATAGGGTCACAAGTACATCAAGGATACCTTCCCTATTTTCCCCAATTTTTCGGGAATTTAATAATATTTTAATCCTAAACCCTAAACCTTACGGATTCCCGAACCATCCCGTAACACCGTCCGATTAACCCGAAAACTATACCATTGGGTTCTTTAGAACATTTAGGACTAAACTCATGTTGGAAGCTTAGCCGGATTCCTTCCCACGCGCCTCCACGCGCCGCCCAAAGTGGCTGCGCGTGGGCCTCACGCGCCAGCTACAGTAGCATCCCCTTCCTCGAGTCACCCGGTTCAACACAGTTGAATCGGCGTGAACGGTTCTCTGTATTCCGATCACCATTTCAGTCCAAACCAATCCTATCCTCTTCGTCCTGTCCTAAACAACCTGTCCATGTCCTAACCTCGAAGAATCACGGCTGGAAACCCGCCGTTCACGGCCTCGAAACAAACGGCCCGTAGCCCCTGTTTTGGCCGCCGGCCGCCCAGGTCCACCCCGGTCACGGCATTCATCTTAAACGACGCCTAAGACCCTCCTGAACTTCACCCTAACCTCCTTATCCCTCGACTCTACACCCAAGTCCACGACTTTGCAGTTGAAGTTCACGGCCAAACAGAGTACAGATTACTCTCCGTCGACTGGGCTCCGCCGTGTACGCCTTCGTCACAGCGACCGTTCCATACCGTTCCTAGAACCTCCCTTAACACTACTGCACTCACCAATCCCCTCGATTCTCACCCTACCTTCACGACTTTTGAAATTAAAATCTACGGGAAAACAGGGCCAAGAATTTTACCCTTCGATTCTGGCGCCGCCGTGAGAACCGTCACCTACCACGGTGCTCGTGGGACTCCCCGTAGCCTCCTGAGTCTCCTAGTGGCTTGAATCGATCCACCACACGGCACAGCAGCCACCTCAATCCACCGCCGTCTCTGTTTCCTCCAAAACTCCAGCCGTCCACCGTGTCGCCTCCGTGTACGGTTTCAGCCCCAAACCGTGATCACCAGCACCGCCTTGCTTCACCGTCCCTCTCTCAACTCACTCTTCACTCTCTCTTGCACCAAGATCGATCAATCTTCTTCAACTTTCTTCTCTCTGTTTCTGTGTGTTCAAAGGATTGCACGGTTCAAAAATGAACCAAGTGTGGCCGTGCACACTTTAGAACCTTAGGGAACAATCCAGCCCCTGCACGTGTCCACAATCCATAGGCTAGCCCAAAAAATCTCTGCCACTTGCCCTTATCTGATTGGGCTGAGGGAAAATGACCAAAATACCCCTCCTTCACAAATTACCATTTTACCCTCATACTTTCCAGACCCGTATCTTTCCCGTCCGACGTCCGTTGACAGCGTGTCGCCTGTCGTTGAACTCAGGACGTCGAGACCTATCTAACGGTCCTCGGTCTACGTGAAAATCACAAGTCCTCCAAAAAGTCAACATTTCCCTCGTTTACTCAATATTAAGGTAACGCCCCCAAACTTTCGAACGTCATAACTTTTCCTCCGGTTGTCCGAATCGAACCTGCCACCTGTCTACGGACTCGTGACGTCCTAAACTACGTCACGGTCAAGGCCCAACACTCATCCAATCGACAATACAAAAAGTCAACTTTTAGCCTACTATTCATAAGGGCAAAATCGTCCTTTTTACAAAACTTCACAAAATTACATTTTTACCCTTCCCGAAGGTACGGGTTGTTACACTTATAAAAACATTTATCGAAATACAACTTACCCTCCGGTTTTCACAAACTTGCATGCATATCGTAAAACATGAGTGACCGATAAAATCAAAACATATTTTCCATGGTCCATAAACTCATGTTCACCAAATCAATTCATGTTATAAAACATCAAATCCCGGCTCTCAGGCCAAAACATGTGAAGACATAATCACTGGCCATAAAGACCAAAAACCCGTACTCCATACCAGTACGTCATCACAAATAACATCAATCAGCACTAAACACAAGTGCACAATACATATATCAATCCAATCAATCCGCACTACCCACAAGTGCACAATATCACAAATCACATATGCACTACTCACAAGTGCTGCACTACGCATAGGCCAATATCCAGTCACTCTCTCGGGAACAGACACCTCTGGGCTCAACCCCCTCGGGCTCAGTCACCTCTGGGCGAACACATCCCCAGGATCAGATACCTCCGAGTGGTACATCCAGGCTCAGTCTCATCCGAGAAGTTGACTACCATAGGATCAACTTCCGATCCTACAATCACATCCCCCAAACTCCGGTCGTCTGGGTAATCCCCCCAAGCACCGACCGTCTGGGAATATCACAATCACAATGAAAACCATCCCGGGAATTACATCCCAAAACATTTCAATCAAATCTTGACTTCATACCAAGTCAAGATCATTCTCAACTGGGTCTCAAGCCCAAAATACCTTTTACACATAAACCGTTAAAATCACATTTAAATCAATAGAATAATCCGGAAATCATCATTGACTCACCAACCAAGTCAAAATATCATTTTAGAAATCATTTAGACTCCGAGCCTAGCCCAAAACATCATTTGCACGTTCCTCGTAAAATGTGCCCAAAAGACTGATTAAAATAATCATAAAATCCCAATAAATCATTAATTTCACAATTTCACAAATGACTCCAAATCCGAGTCAAAATCACTATTCACTTGGGTTCTCATGCCCAAAATAACATTATCACGCAAATCCATGCGTTGCAACCTCCGTTGCCATTTTCACGTAAATCCACCAAATTGACCCTTGACTCATTCCCGAGTCACAACATCATTCTCAATCCATGACTCATAATCCGAGTCCACACATTATTTCCAACCAATTTTAATCCCGGACTCACAAACCAAGTCCAAACATCATTTTTACCAAATTTCGTAATTTCTCGAAAATCGCCCAAAAATAATAATATAATATTCATAAAACCGAGAAATTACCGGATTGAAACACAAATCATGCCCAAGCATATAAAATCATATAATAAGGCATCTAAATCATATATGCATGCATCACAGTTAGAAAATAAAAGTCCACTCACACACACCGTCCAAAACGGTCCGTTTCCGAGCTGCACGTTTTTCCGTAAAATCTGGAAATCACAACTCCTGCCCAAAATCATTATAGAGGGTTACTAACATCTCAAAATACAACATATAATTTTCCCCAATTTTTCCAGGATTTAAATACGTATTTTTAACGTAATACAAAACTTCGGATACGCGGAACATTATCGAAACAATATCCGATTTCACCGAAATCAACGTCAAAATGTTCGTTACACTGAGAGGATCAAAAGT